>SJYO01040405.1:1748669-1790372 GCA_006410555.1 Capra ibex | reverse complement strand
AACCGTTAAACTAGAGACCAAGGAGACGGAAAAGATTTTGGTCGAACTTGTAGACCTTCAAGTGCCAATTGCATAACGACTTCGGACCAAACCTCTTAAAACTCGTAATGAAATGATCACACACTCTACTCACGTTAACTCGCCATCAAACTCGTAAGAAACCGTAACGGAAAGAAACCCTAACCTTACTTTTGCCTGGAAAAGGTCAGGACACCGGTGACGACTCAAAAGGTTTAAACGACCGTATAACTCACGTCGTGAAAGTGTCGTAGTAGAAGGTCCTAAACTTTATCGAATTGACCTTAAGGTAGTGGAGGTGATCGAAACAAGTATCACTATGAAAGATTCCGGGCGAACTGAAGTGTAAAGTCCTACAGACCGAGATCCACTCACTAGTGTGGTAGCACTAATAGAACCAGCACTTCTAGAAAAAACATGTCAGGAAGACACATAAGGACGGTGGAGAAGAATTATAGAAGACGAAGACAATCCAGGTATGGTAAAGACAGGAAATAGCTCGGGTAGAAACGTACTTTACAAGGGAACCATAGAGATAAAAAGAACTTCTCTAGAGATCAGAAAGGGTAAGACAACAAAAGGAGATAAAAAAACGCAACTAGTGACTTCTTCCGAAAGAATAGAGAAGAACGATAGAAACCTTGAGACGTAACTCTACGAATATAGAAAGGAAAAGAGGAAACGAAAAGTGAACAGAAGAAAAGTGTCGATAAACATTCCGAAGGGGTCTGTCGGTAAAACGAAAAAACGTAAAGAAAAGGTACCCCTACCAGAACTAGGGACAGAGGACATGTCACAGTGCTTGGAGGTAGGTATCAAGTAGTCCGTGAGACAGATAGTCTAGATCAGGGAATTTAGATAAAGAGTGAAGGTGACATATTAGTATTCCCTAAACTAAATTCAGTATGGACCTACCAGATCACCAAAGGGGATGAAAGAAGTTAAATTCAGACTTAAACCATTATTCCTCAAGTACTAGCCTCGGTGTCAGTCGAGGACCAGAACAAAAACGACTGACATATGTCGAAGAGGTATAAACCGACGTTTCTTATATTAGTCAGACTAAAGCCACAACTGGTAGACCACTACAGGTACACATCTCAGAAGATAACACAACAACCTTCTCCCACAAACGACACTGGTCACGCAAGAGAACAGTTTTGAGAGATAATCTGAAACGGGACGAAGTAAGGTGTAAGGTTCCGGTTTAAACGGACAATGAGGTCCACAAAGAACTGAAGGATGAAAACGTAAGGTCAGGGGATATTACTTTTCCTGCAGAAAAAACCCACAATCAAGATTTTCCAGAACATCCAGAAGTATCTTGGCAAGTTAAAGTCGAAGAAGTCGTAATGACCAGCCCCGTATCTGAACCTAATGACACTATAACTTACCAAACGGAACCTTTGCTTGTCTCTAGTAAGACAACAAAATCTCTAACGTAGGTTCATGACGTAAAGCCTGAGAAAACAACTGGCACTACCGATGAGGTAAAGAAGATTCCCTAAGAACGGGTGTCATCATCTATATTACCAGTAGACTCAATTTAAGTGCGTAAGGTCAGGTAAAATCAAGTGACTAAGGATCTTACCACTGCAAGTGAGAACGGTAGAGGACAAACTGGTGAAGGTTAAACGGAACTAAGTACCTGGATTGTAAGGTCCAAGGATACGTTATAACGAGAAATGTCGTAGTCTGGAACGTAGATAGTGGTCAGTGTAGGTGTTGACCCATAACAAAAACGAAACCGAGGTAGGGAAGTAAGAAAGACCTCAATAAAGAGGTGACTNTAATCTGAAACGGGACGAAGTAAGGTGTAAGGTTCCGGTTTAAACGGACAATGAGGTCCACAAAGAACTGAAGGATGAAAACGTAAGGTCAGGGGATATTACTTTTCCTGCAGAAAAAACCCACAATCAAGATTTTCCAGAACATCCAGAAGTATCTTGGCAAGTTAAAGTCGAAGAAGTCGTAATGACCAGCCCCGTATCTGAACCTAATGACACTATAACTTACCAAACGGAACCTTTGCTTGTCTCTAGTAAGACAACAAAATCTCTAACGTAGGTTCATGACGTAAAACCTGAGAAAACAACTGGCACTACCGATGAGGTAAAGAAGATTCCCTAAGGACGGGTGTCATCATCTATATTACCAGTAGACTCAATTTAAGTGCGTAAGGTCAGGTAAAATCAAGTGACTAAGGATCTTACCACTGCAAGTGAGAACGGTAGAGGACAAACTGGTGAAGGTTAAACGGAACTCAGTACCTGGATTGTAAGGTCCAAGAATACGTTATAACGAGAAATGTCGTAGTCTGGAACGTAGATAGTGGTCAGTGTAGGTGTTGACCCATAACAAAAACGAAACCGAGGTCGGAAAGTAAGAAAGACCTCAATAAAGAGGTGACTAGAGGTCATCGTATAACCCGTGGATGGCTGGACCCCTCAAGGAGAAAGTCATAGGACCGTCTTCGTACCGACTTTCCTCGATGGTGTGTAAGCTCCAGTCCCTCCGCCGGTTCTCCTCGATAGGTTGCAAGCTCCAGTCCCCGTCGTCGGTTCTCACGGTCCGACGCTGCCACGTCCTCACCGGCTCTCTTCGACGTCCCCGTCACCGGTTCTCCTCGTTGGGGTGTAGGTTCCAGTCCTCCCCGCCGACACTCCTCTATGGGGAGTAGGTTCCATTCCTCGTCGTCGATACGAAACGACCTCGTCGGTACTTCTCCATGGGGTGCAGGTTCCATTCTCTTCGGGTTCATTCTACCATCCACAACGCTCTCCCGTAGTCTCCCGTCTGTGTGACTTTGGCATTAGTGTCTTTTCATCAGTTAGATTAGTGTGTCTGGTGTCGGAACAGATTGAGTTACTTTGATTCGGTACGGGGACCCCGGTGGGTCCTGCCCGCCCAGTACCACCTCTCCCGACTGTCTTACACGGGTGACCTCCTCTCTACCGTTCGGGGAAGTCCTAAGGACGGGACTCTGGGGGTACTCGTCGTGCTTGTCGTACACACGTGATCCCGGGGAGATTAGACTCCCACTCCGGTCCTGGGTCCCCGGAACTCAGACAACCACTCCTCTACCTCTCTCCAAACCCTAAGTCTCTGTCCGACACTCAAGTCCAGACGTCACTACAATTGACCTACTCACACCTGACAGCCGGCGACAGGTCCGGCCTCAGGGAGGAGGACCCCCAACGTCCCTTTAGAGGAGGAGGGGTCTTGGGAAGAGAGAGGTGCCGTGACCAGTATTCGTACTCCCCCATGAAGAGGGGGAGGAAGGACGAGGAGAGAAGAACGGGGAGGGGAGGATCGGGCTGACGTAAGATTATCCTTGGTTCCGAGGTCACACCTTAAAGTCCAGTCGACTCTGACCGAGACACCGGGAAGAAGGGTGACGGGTAGTGGCACACTGTCGAAAAGAAGATCGAGGATGTCTACAAAAATCCAGGATCCTAGAACCACATAATTTGACTGAGTCGTGTCCAGCAAGACGGGGTCACACTCACGTTATAACTAGTGTATCACCCTCCCTGTCTCAGGGGACCTGCCGTTCCTCTAGTTTGGTCAGTCGGGATTCCCCTTAGTTGGGACTCACGAGTAACCTTCCTGACTACCACTTCTGTTTCGAGTTAGTGTCTCACCCTCCCTCTCTCAGGGACCCTGTCGTTCCTCTAGTTTGGTCAGTTGGGACTCCCTTTGGTTGGGACTTATGAGTACCTTCCTGACTACGACTTCTGCTTCGAGGTTGTGAAACCGGTGGACCTGAGTAACCTTTTCTGGGACTACGACCCTTTCTGACTTCCGTTTTCCTCTTCTCCCACCGTCTCCCACTCCACCAGTCTACCGTAGTGACTACGTTACCTGTACTTGAACCCTTGAGCCCCTCTACCACTCCCTGTCCTTCCTGACTACGCGACGTGGTACCCCAGCGTTTCTCAACCTGTGCCGAGTCCTTGACTCGTTGTTGTTCCCTCCCTGTCCCTCGGACCCTTAGCTCCGCCTCTCCGTTCCGACGATGTAATGGGAGTCTTGATCGATGTGGTGATCTCTGACGGGCGGGCCTTCGATGGTCCTCGGTGGTGAAGGGTGGTCTTACGTCCCCCGTTCAGTCTCAGGGTACTACGTGTCTCATGGTCCCGGGGCGGGGTGCGCGGCACCCTGTCAGACCTTCGACACTCCTCGACCGGGTGCAGAGGAGTTCCGTCACGGAGTCCCGGGTCCCCACAGTGAACGACAGGAGTGTAGGGAGTCGTAGGTCTTTCTCGTGGGAGATCCCATAGAGGACTTACGGATTGGGGTTCCCGGGGCCAGGTTTCGTGGTTCTGGTCCAGGGTTCACTCTCGGTCCTCCTTCGAGTCGACCCGAACATACTCCCCACCTTCGACCCCAAGTCGTGACTTAGGTCTTTCTCGGTCGGGGGTCGATCCAAGTCTGACCGGGGTAGGGTGGACCTCCGGCCGGGGTCCACCGGGTCAGGGGTATGGTCGGGAAGGGGGTCTGTTACACAGGACTCACGTCTCGTTTCGGGAACCTATTTCTTCTGTACCGTGTGTCTATGTTGCCTTATAATGAGTCGATATACTTTCGTGTTTTATTGTGGTAAACATCGTTGTACCTACCTCGATCTCTTAGCGTATGATTCACTTCCTCCAGTCTTTCTCTTTCTGTTTAAGGTATGCTATGGTGCATACACGTACATTCGATTCAACTAAGTGCATACGATTCGGTGAAATCAGCACAGGCTGAGAAACCGTGTGATACCTGACATCGGACGGTCCGAGGAGACAGGTACCCTAAGAGGTCCGTTCTTATGACCTCACCCAACGACACGGGAGAAGGTCCCCTAGAAGGACTGGGTCCCTAACTTGTATACAAAAGTCGTAACCGTCCGTCCAAGAAATGGTGATCACCGCGGACCCTTCGAGACTATAGTGAATATGTACCTTGGATTTTATACCATGTTTACTTGGGTCGATGTTTTGTCTTTGTCTGAGTGTCTGTGTCACTAGTCTGAACAAAGGTTTCCACTGTCCTCCTTCCGTTCCCTGTCTGACCCTCAAACGTCAATCATCTAATGTTTGCAGACGTAAATCTTACCTACTTGTTGTTCCAAGACGACATATCATGTTCCTTGATATAGGTTAGAGGACCCTATGTGGTATTACCTTTTCTTATACTTTGTGTCTTACATTTGGAAGCCAACTAAGTATGACTACAAGCCATCTTTGGTGACGTTATGACATTCCGTTAATAGGAAGTTAATTTTTATTTGTTTAATTTTATTTATTTATTTTTGTCTCACATATGTGCACATTTGGACTCAGTGAAACGACATGTCATCTTTAACCGTGCTGTGACGTTTAGTTGACAAGAAGTTAAATTTTTTTCTCGGCTCGGTAAGGGTGTCGCCGTGTCTCAATCGGAGCCGTCCGTACGAGACGGAGGAGGTACGAGAGACCGTCGGCCCCCCTCCCCCGCCCCCCGTACCTCCAACACCCATGTTTATCGGTCGGACTGGGACTCACACTCGACACGGAAACGTCCCCGCAGACCTTGGACGGAGGAGAGAAGACTGTCGCGAGTCTGTCTCTTCCCCCGAGGTAGTCGCGACTGCGTCCCCACTGAATACCTTCTGAATTTTCATTAGAGACAGTTCCACCGAACCGGCACTACTATGTACGTGCGTGTCCAGACCCTCGATTCGGCGTAGAAGTGGGACTCGTAAAAGGTCTTCTTTCGAGTCTCAGTGACGAAGGACTAGTTTCATCGGAAGGGCAAGAACTTTTTGAACTTTTCAGTTCAAATGGAGTCGAGGTTCCTGTTTGGGGGCTCTCTGAAGATGGAGGGGAGGGAAATCTCTTCTTCTTTCCACCCTTGGGTCGACACGGGAGTTGTCGACGCCCCTCCCCGGACGTTGTCGCCTCTCTGGGTCCCGGTCCTCTGTCTCCCGTGTCAGCCCCTTCGGTCCGACCGGTCGTGACCGGTCGTCCCGGCCGTGGGTGAGAAACCACTGACCTCCCCTCCACCGACACCATTGTCTTTTAATCGGGTCCTCGTCTCTCCACGAACGGTCCTTGGGTCCCCTTGGAGTCCCGTGGGCCGAGGGGCGGGTCGGAAAGTGACAGGGGTGGAATTTGTAAGTCCCACATCTGACCGGAGGGTTCCTGGTGAGGTCTGGGTCGACCCAGTGACCCCCGGTACTCCACCATAGTGTACGTCTGAGAACCTGGACGGGTCCTCGATCGTCGAGTCTCGGAGGTCCCACAAACATCGTTGTTCCGGAACCGCCCACACCCGAAGGGTTCTAGAGGTTTGACAGGGAAGTGGGAGACCCCCTCGACCCCCTCTTCTCCCTTGGTCCGGAGTGGGTCCCGACGGTCCACCCGTCTTACTAGGGTAAAGGACATCCGTTTTCAAACAGTACACACAACCCCACTTAAGTCCTGGACGACAGTGACGTTCCTCCGGGTTAGACCTCTACCTCAAGGGTTCGCTCACGGAGGGGAGAGACTCGGATAAAAAGGGGGTCGAGATCTTTGAGATCCAAAGACCCTAAGATGTCGAGAATATGGGATCCCCAGAGGTCCGACGGAAGGGGCACCTCGGTCTTACGGTTGGAGGGTAATCTTTTGTCGAAATAATAGGACGGGGGTGGGGTGGGGTGACAGATCAAGGGTAAGACACCAAGACGGAAAGGGGTCTGTCCACTTCGAGATCCCATTCACGGTCCTGAAAAGAGACGACACGAATCATCACAGGTTGAGAAACTCTGGGATACCTGACATCGGGTAATCCGAGGAGACAGGTACCCCTAAGAGGTCCGTTCTTGTGACCTCATCCAACGGTACGGGAAGAGGTCCCCTAGAAGGGTTGGGTCCCTAGCTTGAGTCTAGAGGACGTAACGTCCACCTAAGAAATGGTAGACTCGGTAGTTCCTCGGACCCTTATGACCTCACCCATCGGATAGGGAAGAGGTCCCCTAGAAGGACTGGGTCCCTATTTTGCCCCCTGAGGACGTAACGTCCGCCTAAGAAATTGTCGACTCGATGGTCCCTCCAGGATCCTGAAAAGACCAGTGGCAGTTTATTATTTTTCGGGGGTCAGTGAAACCCAGGGACTTTCAGAGTGAAATCACAGTTATTGATGAGACAAGTCCGAAGGGACGGTACGCCCTCTGGACCCGACCCTTCTAGGGGACCGCTTCCCGTACCCTTGGGTGAGGTCATAAGAACGGACCTCTTACGGTACCCATCCCCTTGAACCGCCCAGGCACCCCATCGTTTCTCAGCTGTACTGACTCGCTGATTCGAGTTCGTATCGTGTACAAGTCAAGTGACATTCGCAGCTGTGCCGGTTACTAAGGTTCACCAAGGGGTGGAAGTGGGGGATTTTGACGTGTGATGTCCGAAACGGGGAGTAGTGAACTGGAAGAGACTCGGGAGCCCGAGGACTCCACACGTCCGCCCCCACCCCCCGTCGTCGCACGAACTCTACACCCACCGTGGGGGGCGTGTGAGAGGTTTGTTTACAAGAGAGAGTTGCAGGCCGGTACGACAGTCGCCACGACGGAGGTCGTCCGACGTCTCCTTCCTCAACCCAATTTCTAATAATGTATTGGACAAGAGTCCGTTGGGGAGGTTTTCAAGACTTTCCCTCCACAGGGAGAGTTGTGAAACACTTTCTTCAAAGGAAACCCCTGGGACCGACCCCGAACTCTGTTTTCGTAAGATACAATTGTAGGACAAAAGACTTGTACAGGGTCATAGTACTTCGGGGACCGAATCCGCTCCCGCCACCGCCCCGCCCCCTTCCCTTTGGTCTCGGAACCGAGGTTTTCCTTTTTAAGAGAGCCCACCCACTCCCCTTTGTCCGGTCTCGTGTCGGGACCCTCGACAACTCCCCCCCCCTGTAAACTGTAAGGTGGACGCGGACCTCCCCCCACATGTGGACACTGGGCGACGGACAATGTCGTCGTCCCGGAGCACCGAGGCCCCACGAATACCTCTGTCCCAGACGGTGTCGGAAGTCTCCCGTCCTCGGGTTCCCATCCCCACGTCCGGATCCCTTCTCGACGGAACGAGGTGGGTTCGATGGTGGGAAGGGACGAGGACCCGTCAAAGGACCAAACCCGCTCGAGTCGTCTCGAGGTGGGACGTCTGGACCTCCGCCTTTCAAAATGACGCCGTGGAGCGTCCGATAACCCTCCAGTTCGTACTCTTATACCTGACACTCATTAGTTGTTGAACGAACTGGTGTCTAAATTTTTTATTAGTTCGGAAAGTGTGGGTAACCTGATCGTCTTTTAATGCTTCAGACTGAGATGGTTCACTCCGTTCTACTTCGTGTTACCCCTGAAAGTATTCGACGACCACCCTCAGTCCTCCCAATATGTCATACCTCTGGAAGAAAGATTTCCTTACGCTTCAGTCGGTCTCACAACCTTCCCCGGACTCGTTCTTCCCCAGGTCTCGAATTAATTCGAGGTAGTCGAAGGACCATTGGGGTGAATACTCAACCTCATTGGTAAAACCTGTAGTCACACGATTGTAAACCCTTTTACTCCCACACGTCAGCGATACTGGGTCACTCAGTTTAGAGAAACACAAGAACTTTCTTTAAGGGGTTTCATGTCCTCGTTTGTGCTCTTACAAGAAACCGTCACGGTAGACGACATAGTGTAAACCTTTAACGGGTTTACAGGTAGTTATTTTCTGGTTTATTTCTCACAGTCACACATATTTGGAGTCTTGTTCCAACACACTTTGGGTACAACTTCTTCCTACACATGGTAGGAAAGATATTTCGCCCTTTTATACTTTGGTGTGTCCACATTAGTGTTTATCAATCCCCACGTCATTTTCAGATTGTAACTTGTGTACAAGTCGGGTCACCACCAGGACTCCGACTTCCCTTCTCTCATTCTATTATCGTCTTATACGTCCACCAAATCTACAGTAGACTTTCGAGATAAAGGAATGATGACTCTCATTTATTCCTTTTTTATAATTCTATATTGTTTCAACTCACTATTAATGTACTTACGGATAATTTCATACATATGAAGAGACAGTAAAAACTTTATCAAAAGTTGAAAATTTTTCACTTTTACTTCAACCGTGTTGTCTTTTGATTGGTAAATTTTAACTGGACAAGTCATCGTAAATTATGGAAGTGCTACGACACGTGAGTGGTGGAGCTAGATTGAAGTCTTGTAAAAGTAGTGGGGGTTTCCTCTGAGGTATGGGTAATTCAACGAGGGGTAAAGAGAGAGGAGAGTCGGGGACCGTTTGGTGGTTAAACACGAGACAGAGATCTCTAGATGGGTAAGACCTGTAAAGGACATTCACCTTGGTTTATGATGCACTGGAAAACGTAGACCGGCAAAATGAATCGTATCACAAAAGTCCAAATAGTGGGACATGGTCATGGAGTAAGAAAAGATGTCAGCTCATTATAAGGTGACGTACCTTACAGTGATACGCAAATAGACAAGTGGACAACTACCCTGTAAACCCGACAAAGGTGATAATACTGATGACGTACAAGTGCTGGATAAGTTCAGTCCCGTTCTCCTCCTTCCACAGGGTCTCAGAAAACATACTTCGGGTCACTTGTGTAGGAATTTTTTAAATAAATAAATGGGTACGACATACCGAGCACCGTAGAATCAAGGGGCTAGTCCCTAACTTGGGACCGGGGACCGTCATCTTCCCACATAAGAATTGGTGACCTGGTGGTTCCTTAAGAGTTGCGTAAAAGAATACGAAGAACAATATTACGAAGGGTTTGTCGATGTTTCCGTCTCATTTGATAAGTAATCCCGTTGAGTTCTCTATGATCGTTCAGGAAGACACCGAATTTTTAGAAAGACGGGGTAGTGTGTGGAGTGGAAATCGGAAGTAGTGAATGTTAGTTGTTTAAGACAGCACATTTATGTCATCGGAGACTTCCTTGTTGGATAACGAATGATACGTACGAGTAAAAGTCCGATTCACGACTTATCTTCGTGTCTCTGCTCGGTAAACCCCTGCCTTAAAAGGTCACTTACGTTTGGGGAAGGTGAAACCCTGACGCACAGCGGTGGATGTTTACCACACCGACTCTAATCTCCACAGATCTCGAAGAAGATCTGCAGGGAAGGACCTACGACCGATCGGGGTCCTAAATTTCAACGAGACATATGTGCGTCCAAACCCGAGTTCAAGTCACTATGCCGAGGTGGTCCGTTGGAGCTGGGGAAGTCGGGAGAGGGGTGCCCACGAGGGGGAGATGGGAGGCACCCATTGTCTTGGACCACCCAAACGACAAGTACGGAAGGGGTCGGCTCGTCCTCCATTCTTCGACTCCAGGGTAAAAATTTGTCCAACCTACAAAAGAAATGGCCGACTGAGAGGTCCGTCGGTGATGGCGCCACCCCCACGTCCGTGTCCTCAGAGGACCGAGTACCTTGGTGTGAGTCCTTTCTTCATGTCGGGCAGGGAACGGTCCACTCCCGGACCGTGGGACCCCTCGAATCCGACTCCCACCAGACTTCGGAGCGGTGTCTCTCGTGAAGGGTCCTCGGGACTCCTCCTTCGCGAAAGGGTGTCGGAGGCCAACCCCGAGGTCACATTCCTCCCTGGTTGAAGTCCACGTCTTCGGGAACCCACGAGTTCTAGTCGGTTCCGTCCCGGACCGAAAGTCCGGGGAGAAGGAAGGGGGTGTGAGGTGTTACTCGTGTCACTGACCGTCTCGTAGTGTCGGACAACACAATAAAGGTCTAGTTTCACCACCGGTTAAGGAAGTGGGTGGTCTTTCCAAGTTCTCTTTTATTGGGTCTAAGCCGAGGAGGATACTGTAATTAGGGTAGAGGTGGGAAGCGAACCATTATGAGTCCACAGAAAACGACTAAAAATTGGAAATTTTGTTTTAGGATTGGGACCCCTCTCGGCCCACGTAGATGTTCCCGAGGCTAGCGGTTATTCGGGTACCCTTCGTCCAACCCTCGCGTCGAAACCTGGGCCACGCGAGGGGTACCTGGGCCCGGTCGAAGGCTGTAAACTAGGCACAACGCTCAAACCAAAAAGGTGGGTTTAGAGCCTCTGCCAAATAGCAGCCGAACTTCCCCGGTTTCTTCGTAGCGCCCCACCCCCGACCCCTCTCGGAAAGGAGGACGCCGACGGTCTCCGAGTCCCTGGGAGTGCCGAACGTCGTCTCCTCTCGCGTGAGGTGCTGGGTAGGGGCTGGACGGAAAGGGCCGCGGGCGCGGCCGCGGTCCGCGCGGTCTGTGAGTGTTTAAGTTTTTACTTCTCGTCCAGGCCCTTCCACCACTTCTGTCGCTTTGGCGATCCGTCCGACGACTGCGGGCTGCGGCGACTCCCCCGGTACGACCGCCCGACCGCTGCCGGAGCCTTGGCCTGCCCTGCTCGCGACGAGACTGAGACGCGACCGGCGAGAGAACGAGGCGCCTCGGGTCACCGGGCCCGCGGGGGCGCGCGCCCAATTCTCGTCCCCGCGGGACCGGCTTCTCCCTCCTCAGGGCCGGCGGCGGCGGGCCAGGGGCGGGCTTTGGCACCCCGCGCGGGGTTCCCGGGACGGGTCGCAGTACCCGTGTCGGGACTTTGTGAGGTTCCAACTCTGACCCCAAACTGAGGACTCGGGGTGCAGACCCGCGGTGGAAGGTAGCCTTCGGAGCCACTCCGCGAAGTGTGAGAAACGTCCACTAACCGCAAAGAATTCTCACTAGTGGTAGTTGTCAACCGAGGGGTTTGAGGCGTCCGTGGCGCCGTAGAAAACCTAGTCGTACCACGTTTGACAATTCAACCCCGAGAAAATAGAAGGACGGCCCACGCAATTATACGTAGGTTCAAGTGGCACCCTGATCAAGGGACGGAACGTCCCTGACGACTCTGGTGCATGCCAGTGGGTACGGAAGAGGGACGCGGGAGTCTCGGACCTCGGACCTTGAGACGTGGTGGGGCGAGGCGTGGTGAGCCGCGGCCTTGACGACCCGCTACCCAATCCGTTAGTGTGGACGGAACTTAGAACCTGGCACCTCCCTCGGTCGTGACGACTCCCGGACGATTCACGGGTCGTGGGGGAGCCGAGAAACGGGTGCACTGGAGTAAATTAGAGGTCCTCGGAAAGGTCGCCCACAGTGGGGTGGAGGTCCGAGCCTCACCTCTTCCTGTACGGGCCCGGTGTACCTCCCGTTAACCCAGAGAACTGACCACTGCCGACTGTCAGGGGTGACGGAGACACGGGGAACGTATTTTGGGTGTGTGAGCTTTCGACATAGATACTCAGACGAAGAAAAAAATAATATAATTGATCAAACAACATATCAAAATCTAGAGTATATACTTATAGTGTGTCGTAAACGGAAAGAGACAGACTGCACAGTAAATCAGATTGCGGGAGGTTCAGGTAGGTGCAACGACGTTTACCGTTCTAAAAAAAGAAAAAATACTAAATCATCATAAGGTAACACATACACACACACATACACACATAGAGTGTCGAAGAAATAGGTAAGTAGACAACTACCTGTAAATCCGACGAAGATATGGAACCACTAACTTTTATTACGACGACACTTGTAGTCCCACGTACATAGAAAAGTCTCCTCACCAAACCAAAAGAGCCTGTATATAGGTCCACACTTTAACGACCCAGTCTACTATCAAGGTTAAAACCATATAACTCTTGGAGGTATGATAAAAGGTTTCACCGACGTAGTAGTTAAAGGTAAGGGTGGTTGTCACATGCACCCAAGAGAAAAGAAGTGTAAGAACGGTTGTACTTGACCTTCATAATTATAACAATTTCTAAGTTATGTTGGGGATTGTTTTATGATTACTGTAAAAAACGTCTTGATCCCGTTTAGTAAAATTTTACACATGATTTTGTGTTTTCTGGGATTTATTGGTTTCATTAAAACTCTTTCTTGTCTCGACCTCCTTAGTGAGTAGGACTGAAGTCTGATATGATGTTTCGATCAGTAATTTTATCATGCCACGACCGCCTTTTTGACCGTTACCTTGTCTGATCTCTCGGGTCTTTATTTGGGTACGTGAATGCCAGCTAATTAGATCCTACTTCCCTCGTTCTTATATGTTACCTCTTTTCTGTCAGAGAAGTCATTCACCACGATCCTTTTGACCTGTCGGTATACATGTTCTTAATATGTGTGGGTAAGATGATATGGTATGTGTTTTGAGTTTTACCTAGTTTCTGGATTTACATTCTGTTCTTTGGTATTTTGAGGATCTCCTTTTGTATCCGTCCTGTAAGAAACTTTCTTTAACATCGTCATGAAAAACCCTAGACAGAGGATTTCGTTTCCTTTATTATCGTTTATATTTGTTTACCCTGGATTAATTTGAACTTTCGAAAACGGGCCGTTTCCGGTGGTAACTGTTTACTTTTCCGTTTGGTGACTTACTCTTTTTACAAACGTTTACTATTTCCTCAGTTATAGGTTGAATAGATTTGTTCGAGGATATTGAGTTGTATTTTTTTGGGGTTAAATTTTTACCCAACTTCTTAACTTATATGTAAAAAAGTTTCTCCTTTACCGGTTATCCGTGTACTCTTCTACGAGTTGTATTAGTCCCTTTACGTTTAGTTTTCGTACGACTCCAGAGTGGAGTATGGAAGGTCTTACCGATAGTAGCTTTTCTTGTGTTTAATGTTTACAACCGTTCCCACACCTAGGGACGGAAAGACTTCGAGTGGGATCTCTCGTCCTCTCGCTCCAGTTAGTCTGTGACGTACTATTTACACGTTTCCCAAACCACGACCCTCCTCTCACGTCCGTCTGGGTTCGCGTGGGAGGTCGGGTCGGCCGAACCCGAACCCCAGGTCCCTCGAACACCTCCTTCCCTGGGAGCTCCCCACTCGTCACCGATGGACCTCCCTCCTCCGTCGGAAGGGATGTCTCCTCGTCGTCCGTGGCCCGGAACCTCCTACCAGTCCGGGACGAGGAGTACGACGCTCCAGCGTCCTATCTATACCCTTGGGGACTCCCCCAGTCTCGGTGAGACGACCCCCTCGTCCCCCTTCGGCTCCGTAGGTCCCGTCTTCCTTTGTCGTGTCTACCCAAGACCGTCTTCTTCTGTCCCCTCAGACTCCTCTCGGACTCGTCCTTCCCCCTTTGCCCACACGGTCCGGTTCGCTCTGGGTCATGTGCCCAGGACCTCCGACCTTTCCAAGACTAGAGACACCCCTCGTCTCACCGAGGACCCCGTCTCGACCTTTCCGGTTCCCGTCGGACCCGAGTCCTCCTTTCTCCGTTTAAATTTCTCGTACTACGTGTGGAGTTCGACTCAGCAAGAGAGGACAAGTCGGGACTCTGACGACGTACGCGCACGATTCAGCGAAGTCAGCACAGGCTGAGAGACGTTGGGGTACCTGACATCGGAGGGTCCAAACAAACGGGTACCCTAAGAGGTCCGTTCTTATGATCTCACCTAACGGTACGGGAGGAGGTCCCTAAAAGGACTTGGTCCCTAGTTTGGGTGCAGAGAATATAGAGAACGTAACCGTACACCCAATAAATGACGATCGTAGTGGACCCTTTGGGTCGGGACTCCGATTAGGTTGAGTTAGAGAGACGGGACCTCTCCCCGCCCTAGGAGCGGAGACGTCCTCTCAAGTGGGGGACGGGCCGTTCAACACGACCTTAGACCGGATTCAGTGGGTTTTGTAGTCCTTCGTGAGCTACGTGTCCCTCCGGACCCGACCCCCCGGGGGTCTCCGGCTGAGTGGGAGGTTCGTCCGACCCCACCTGGCCGGTGAGGGACAATTCGGACAGAGAAGGTCCAAAGTGAGTTTATCGGAAACGGTGTGTCGTACGTAAAGTCTGAGACTTCTTAACTCATTTGTAATCTTAAAGCGTCCACGTAGGACCTCGTCGGAACTAGCGTCCGTAAAACGAGAGTCTGAATGTGAAGATGGACCTGAAGGAGGATTCCGGAGGGATACCTTTGACTGGAGAAGACCTGCTGGGTGAGGGTCTCTTTGGTGAACTGACCCTTCGGAAATTGAAGGGTGGATGACACGATCACCCGGGAGAAAACGACAGACAAGAGAAGTAAACAAAAGAGAACCCTTTTTATGTGAATGATTGCATATAATCATTCCTTTCAACATGATTGCGGGGGTGGGTAGAGAAGGTTTAGTTCCATTGACAAAAGTCGAGACGCACAACAAAAATCAAAATAAAAAATTCTATAGCTAACTAGCTCAATCGACAGGTCCAGAATCAACCCTGTGTGGCCAGAAGTCAGAAGTAAAACCGTACACTAAGAAAATCAACACCGTACACCCTAGGTCAAGGGACCGGTCTCGAACTTGGGACCGGACGACTAAACCCTCCACCTCGGAATCGGTGACCTGGTGCTCGCTTCAGGACGTGTAGTGGAAAATCCTGAGTACTTCTCCGTCTGGACTTTGAGTCTCCGTCTTTGAGAGACTCGAAGTCAAAGGTGGACCACTGGACAAGTAAGTCAGTCAGAGTTTGTGTGGGAGGTTCGCGGTGCGGGCGTTAAAGACTCGTGTCCACTGGCCCGACTCCTCCCTCCGGATACTCTCGGACCCTCCACCTCCCCCGGCGACAGGGACCCTCGTAGGTGTACCGTCGGTACTCCCGGAAACGGTTCCGGTCACACTCAAGAAGTCCCTTCTCTGCCCTCAGGTCGTCCACGGGTACAGAGATCAGGAACCTTCCGAACCAGCCACGGTTCGCGAACCCTGTTTTTGTCCCCAGGTCCCTTGTCGGCCATTAAGATACGTAACCGCATCCCTGGGACCTCTAGACCCTGTCGTATTTTAGTCTTTTGTATTATTTTGGCATTTTGAAGTCGGTTCGTCTAATACTTTGAGTCACGTCTTCTTACCGTACAGGAAAACTTCTCATCATCCTTGAACGAATAAGTCGGGAACCGAAACAACAAATCAACAATTCGGTACAGGTTGAGAAACACTGGGGTACCTGACCTCGGGTGGTACGGGGAGACAGGTACCCCAAAGGGTCCGTTCTTATGACCTCGCCCAACGGTAAAGGAGGAGGTCCCGTAGAAGGGGTGGGTCCCTAGTTTGGGTGTAGAGGACGTAATCGTCCGTCTAAGAAACGGTGACGATCCCTTCGGATACTGGGAGTGGAGAGGTATGGATTATAAATTGTGTCACGGACGTTGCACCCTCCTCACCACTGCCGAAGAAGTTCCTGTCCCTCCCTCCCACCCCTTCCCTTCCGTCACTCTTTCCTCCCGCTGCAATGCGTACGGCCGCCCGAAGACCCCTTGGGTCCTGGGAAGTCCGAGGTACCGCCGATACAGGGTGACCAGAGGACCTGAACAGTCCTTCGCACAGGAAACCCATTCAACTAAAGATAGTGATATTTGTCTGGTCAAAAAGGTCGAGACCCAGAATTTTTTTTCTTTCCTTCCCGAAACCGACGGGGTGAAGAACCAGGTACTGAGTCTTCTCGTCTCGAGAAATTCCTTCCCTCCCCTCGACGGTCACGAAGTGGACCCACTAGCTCTACCTCCGAGGTCTCTCGACGTGGGCCTCCAAACGTCCTGTGTCGGACCGACGGGTCCCACCTATCGTCGAGTCGGGGATCCTCCTCCGGCGTCGAGTCGAGAAACTCCCGTCGTCCGGACTGACACCCCGCGATGGTAACGTGGCGCCCTCCACAAAGTCTGGGGCATCGGAGTGTCCGGGTGGGGAGGATCTGTTTTCTGAAAGATCTGGAGTAGGTAAAGGGTTGGTAGTCCGGGGATCGGGGTAGTGGGGAACCCAGGCAGTAGAGGATATTTAGGGCATTTGTAGTCTCCTTGGTCTTAGGACCCTAATGGTCTAGGAGACCCCGTTCTACAGCGGAGGGGTCGAAGGGAGAGGGGTGGAGACCAATCAACTACCCTTCCTCGTTGAGATACGCTTTGGGTAAGAGTTCTTCCGGACACTGATATGGGTGAGTCGTGCTCTGTTTCCCGACACAGACGTGACACCCTACGGTACGGCAGACACGACCTCTTCCTGCGGTCTGTAGGTACACGCCTGACTCCTCGCACCGGTCCTTTCGGGTAGTAAACCTCTACTTCACCCCTGCGACGGTCGGTCGTGGGACCCGCGTTAGAAGAAAATTCTTTTATAGTTAAACGTTTATACATCTATTTACTAAGGGACCATCCTGTCTTCGGTGTGAAAAGTGTCATCTAGGGAGACCCCTGTTCTAACTACCCATTCCCTTACCCCTCCGACTCCCCTCCTCTCTCTACAGTCAAAAAGTACTTATCACCTGTGTCTTGTCCACTGAAGGTTTCACCGTGTCACCATTTCTTAGGCGGACGTTACGTCCTCTGGACCCAAGGTAGGCATCCAACCCTTCTAGGGGACCTCCTCCTTTACCGTCGGGTGAGTTCATAAGAACGGACCTCTTAGGGTACCTGTCTCCTCCGACCGTCTGATATCAGGTACCCCAGCGTTTCTCAGTCTGTACTGACTCGTACGTATGTGCCTGTTCCTTGTCTCCCGAACAACAACCTTTAGGGTAAGTCCTTTCGTAGAACCGAGGTCCAACGACTGGACCCCTCCGAGACGTAAGACGGGGTGGTCTTCGACCACTGACGTCGGGTCGGTCGACCCCCGTCCTCTGGAACTTGGAGTCTCGAGGGATGAAAACCTTTGCGTTAGAAGGAAGAGAGACGGGAGTGTACCAGGGCGGGAGATCGTCCTTCCGATCTTCACACCGATCCGTCTCTGTCGACGCGGAGACTCCGGCACCCGTCCCTCGGCACCTCAGGGGCGACTACTTGCCGAGACGAGAGACAAACGGACCCGACCACACCGTCAGGGGAACGGGGCCCAAAGGAAGGGCGGTTTTCCTGGACTAGTAAGTGCAATGGTAGGTCCTTAGACCAACAAGACTTGACACCGGGGACCGAGAGAGAAGACGGCTCGTAGAAGGTGTTTTTGTCGGCGTATGTCCGAGGCGACTACCAGGTCACCAATTCTTCGGTAGAACGTTAAGTTCCCTGTGACCAAGCTAGGGACGAGACTTTTCTAGGGTGTACGGAACCTCGTTGATTTGGTCACATGGTCTCGATGACTCCGGCACGAGATTTTGGGACGACTCGGACGTCCGACTTCGGTGACTTCGGACGTACGGATCTCGGGTGCAAGGCGTTGTTCTCTTCCGTGGAGTCACTCTTTGGACACGTGACGTTGTTTCCCATCGAGACGAGTGGTGTCGATCTCTTTCGGGCGTACTCCGTTTCTTCTGGGTGGTTTTTTTTTTTTTTTTTTCCTTTTTGTCGGTGTATAACGCAGTCCCAACGTGGGGATTAAAATAGTGTCAATACCGGGAGAGAGAGGGTGTAACTTATATGTTGTCTGTAGATTGGTCTGCGGAACCTCTTGGGAGTCGAACAACTCTCACTTAAACCATATAGACCCAATCTTTTGAGAGAGGACAAATGAGTGACTCGTTGAAGTCTACTTGCTGAACCCAGAACTAAACGAACAGATGTCTTACTCTCGTTAGGGGAGGGTGTCCCTATAAACACTTAATTTACTCTATTACCCGCAGTACACGGGAAACACCACGGACGGTACACCAGTCGAAGCCCTGGACCTTCGGGCATACTTGGTTACGAGTGGTCTTAAACAGTGACCCTAAGCAGTGACAGTGGACACACGGGAGAGTGTGTGGGAGTAAGAGACGCCTCTGCAAGAGAGGGAATGACCTGGGTCTAAGGTAATCTCTTGTAAGACCGACAATGAGTGTATGGACGTCGGGGTGGAGACAAGGACCGCCAGTGGAGGACACGGACTCCGACAAAAACAGGGAAGGAGAAAGACGTTCACCCCCAAAGACATGGGCAGTGAACCCTCTACGGTCGACACTTAAGGACATTGAGTCTTCTACGGTTTCGATACCCTCAGGTAGGTGTGCCTGGAGACTCCGGATTTGGTTTCCCACTAGGCACCCGCAGTGGTGACGGATTGAAACACAAGGATTCTCCCCAGGAGGACCGGAACGTTGGGGTCCCTTCCTTTGTCCAAGTTTTCCTTTGATCTTAAAAGTACTCGTTTGTTTTAGAGAATCGGGTCCTCTTTGGGTAGGAACTACCTGTACGAAGGGGGCACCGAGTGGGGCGCCACGGGTGACACGGCAGTCGACCGCAGAGTAGTCCTACACTTGGTCCGCGAGAGGGGGCGGGGGTCCCGACGTCACCCGTCTAGGAGGGAAGGGAGAGGGGTGGAGTCAGTGGGTCGGCCGGACGACACCTGAAAGGTGAGAACCCACCGGAGGACCCTGACACTCCACTTACTCCGGGCGGGTCGAGTCTTCATCCATGTCTCCGTCGTCGGCGAAACCCGAGTCAGACCCCAGTCGGCACCAGTGACCCCAAGACTCGTCGACAGAAGTCGGGTCTTCCAAGATAAAGAGGGGGTACCTTTCGAGTCCGGAGCCCAGGTCGTGGAGGACGAGTCTCCCGGACCCAAGAGAGGGGAGGCGTGTGGACGTAGGTCGATCACAGACTCAGGACCGGGTGCCTCCACCACTCCCGTTCGCACTGTGGGAGGGGAGAGGATTGGGGACCCGAGGGGTGGGGGTACAAGAGGAGTGAGAAAAGGACGGGGGGGGGGTAGAAGTCCTCGGGGAGGGACGGGGGTCCGGGGAGGAGGTTTGGTCGGGTTCGGGTCGGGTCAGTGTCAGAGAGACAGGGAGGGGTCTCTAGATAACATCGAGTGTGTTAACCACTGTGTCACACCCACAAGTGTCCGGATCCACACGCTTGGTGCTCCCTAGTCGAGTCGATTAAAGGACCCGAGTGATAAGATGTATGCAAGGGAGTAATTGACGGGTTGTTTTAACGATGAATCTTTTATTAAAAAAATTAACACCATTTTATGTGAAGTGTATTTTAAACGGTAGAATTGGTAAAAAACTCACACGCCAAGTCACCATGACTCAGGTAAGTGTTTGACGGCAAGGAATTGGACGACTCGTCATTGGGGGGGTGGGGAGAATAGGGGTCGGGGACCGTCGGTGGTAGTCTGAATGAGAAAAATACTTAAACTGATGAGATTCACTGAGTTTAGTATGTTGAGTTTAGTATGTCGTAAAACAGAAAGGCACTGACCGAATGAAACGAATCGCGTGACAGGAATTCCAGGTAGGTACAACATCGGACACAGTCTTAAGGGAAGGAAAAGTTTCCGACCTATCATAAATAAGGTGACATACATAATTACATATCGTGTAAAACAAATAGGTAAATAGGAATTTACTTGCGAACCCAACGAAGGTGTAGATCGAAGACACTTCCTACGACGACACTTGTACTCACATGTGTATAGAGGGGTTCTGGGACGAAAGTCAAGAAGACTACATATGGACTCTCACCCTAACGACCCAGTACACCAGCAAAAGTAAGACAAACTCCTTAGGCGAGATGACAAAAAGAACATTTTACCAAACTTGGTAAAATGTAAGATGTAATCAAAATTATCAAAAAACCACCGAAAAAAAAACCACCCTATAAATCCCAAAAGATGTACATTCTAGTCTGACAGAGGTTTGTCTCTGTTAAAATGAAGGAGGAAACGTCCGACTTACGAAAAACAAAGATGGAGAACGGATTACTAGAACGATCTTGAACGTCGTGATACAACTTCTCTTCACCACGTTCGCCCGTGGAGGCGAACGAGGACTATAATCCCCTGTGTGGAAATCGTAAAGTGTGACTCACACTACAAGTAGTGCCGAAACGGTATGCACGAAAATAGTACAACTTCATCAAAGGGAGGTAAGGGTTAGACAGTTCACAAGAATGGTACCTCCAACAACTTAAGACAGTTTACGAAAAAGATGCAGTCAACTCTACTAGTATACCAAAAGAGGGAGAAACAAAACAACTACACCGACAGGGGGTCTCATCGTTAGGACATTGAAGGACAGAAGTTCTGGATCGTAAGAGTTTGAGAAATTTAAAACGGGTTGATCATCAGACTCTTCCATAAATATCCACCCGAAAAAAAAAAACTTCATAATCAGGACCCAGTCAAAATAGGAAACGTTTACAGAAAGGCGTCTGATACTGAACAGAAATTGATTGTTTTCGAAAACAAATAAATAAAGACCGACATGACCCTGAAGTAACGATGAGCGGCCGAAAGAGACAAACGCCGCTCACCCCCAAGGAGAAGCAACACGCCACGAACCCGAAGAGTTACGCCACCGAAGAGAACACCGTCTCGGGTCCGAGATCCGAGTACGCCAAGTCACCAACACCACGTGGCCGAGATCTCGAGTCGAAGTTATCAACGAAGCGCCCGACGTCTTAGAAGGACCTGCTCCCTAGCTTGGACACAGGGGACGTAGACGTCCGTTTTAGAGTAGGTGACGTGGTGGGCCTTTCGTGTCGAACAAACAAAATTACTTCATCTATCTGAAAGAGTCGGAAGAGGGAATACCAAGTACAAAAGACACAAAGTTCTTTAAGTAGGGATAGGGTTCTCACACCGAAAAGGAAAAAAGGAAATCCTAAAATTGGGTAGATCTTCACTGTAAAGACGTACCACTTCCATCTCTCGGTTAAAGCAGAAAGACACACTGCCCAGTGACAGGGTCGTTGTGTGTCACATAACAGACCGGAAAACGGAGACAAGAACGTGGACGAAAAGCGACTGACACTATAGACCCTGTACACGTGTTCCGGGACCATCATTACCAACGGAGGGCCCTCCAGTCGACCGACCAACTCCCCTCTCTACACTTTTCTTTGAATAAAAAGAGGTAAGTGGGAAGACTTGGAAAACTCAAAGTAAACTTGATTAGTCATTTTATTTTTCTTACCAAATAAATTTACTGAATTTTCCTTTATGGAAAGATTAGTATACACACAATCAACGAGTCAGCACAGGTAAAGAAACTCTGTCTGAAGAGACAGGTATCCTAAGAGGTCCGTTCTTGTGACCTCACCCACCGGTAAGGGAAGAGGTCCCCTAGAAGGACTGGGCTCCTAGCTTGAGTCCAGAGAAAACAGAAGACGTGACTGTTCACCCAAAAAGTGATGACTCGGCGACCCCTTCGGGACCTCGTTCCAGTGGTATAGGGTGCGCAGTAGGGTAAACGAAGAGTACCCAAGGTTCACAAAGTCTGAAGGGACCACCGAGTCTGCCATTTCACAGACAGATATTACACTCTCTGGACCCAAGCTAGGGACCCAACCCTTCTAAGGGACCTCTTCCTTTACCGTTGGGTGAGGTCATGAGAACGGAACTTTTAGGGTACCTGTCTCCTCGAACCACGTCCGATGATAGGTACCCCAGCGTTTCTCAGCCCGTACTGACTCGCTGAATTGAAAGTGAAAAGTGAAAGGTGAAGGTTCACGATGATATGAACACAATTAATTATGTCACAATCTCATTAAAACCCGAAGGGACCACCGAGTCTGTCATTTCTAAGACGGACGTCACGTCCTCTGAGTCCAAGTTAGGGACTCAGTCCTTCTAGGGGAACCTCTTCCTTCACCATTGAGTAAGGTCATAACAACGGACCTCTTAGGGTACCTGTCTCCTCGAACCGCCCGATGTCAGGTACCCCAACGTTTCTTAACCTGTGCTGACTCTCTGAGTGTGTGTGTGTGATCTCATTAAATCCACCGTCATCACTATTTTTTAGACGGACGGTGACGTCCCCTATATTCTCTGTGCCCAAGTTAGGGGCTCAGTTCTTCTAGGAGATCTCGTCCTTTACCGTTGTGAGATCATAAGAACGGACTTTTTAAGGTACTTGTCTCCTCGGACCACCCGACGTCAGGTAGCCCAGTGTGTCTCAGCCTGTGTTGACTCGCAGGATTCACTAACTTACACCTATTAAATGACGAAAGAGGGCACTAACGAAACGAGAACCCGGCTACGTAGTAAAGGTGACACAACACCAGAAACACCGGCGGTTCAAGAGGGACGTAACCTTACGTCCTCCACCAGACCACTGGCCGGTGATTTTTGAAGTGTTGAGAACCAAGTTTTCGGGTGTCCGACCCCGGTTTCCCCTTCTACATACGTTAGAAGCGAGGACCAAGACCTAAGACAGACGGTCATGTAGGTGATCCCTTTTCATTGTTAAACCCAAACAAAAATAGTCGACACCGGACTACCTGTCTCGACTGTTACGTCTCTTCTCTCGAGTCGGGAACTTGTTTGACATCTGTGGAGTCGTAACCCACCCCGTACCTCCGTCCCGTCCTGGTCACGTATTTACCCACCTCCCGGACATCACGGCCCTCGGTCGTGCCCTCTCGGGTGGGTACTGTTCCAGTGCACCTTCTCTTGACAATCCGTTCCGAAGTCCTGAGCTCCCCGAGGGATCCGAAAGAGCTCGTAGATGGAGTTTTGGTCTTAGACAGACAAAATGACAAAGTACTGAAAGTGGTCAAGGAGACTGTAATTGTCCCCCGACAGGGACTGGTGGAAAGAGACCTCTTTTAGTTGAATCCCGATATCGATTATTCAGAGGACCTGTACTTTCCTTATAAAGTTTAGTTTGGGGGAGACAATCGTAAGATCGAACCGTCCATATAGGTCTGAGAACGTCGATGTGTATACTAATAAATGTCGGAGGGTTGAAACTGTCCGTACCTTTCGGATTTTGTATCTCGGAAAATTTCTCAATTCAATAATCTCGTCACGACCACATCCTAAAGTAATAACCCGGTTACGAACAACGGTTCAAGGGTATAGAGAATAGGTGACACGTGGACCCTCACGTAATCAATTGTATCAATCTTACATTCTTTTTGTTCACATCGGAACTTTAATTGGTGTAGTCTTGAAACTCGATTAACCAAGAAAGAACATTGAGTGACGTGGAAACGAAACACTTTTTACATTGAGACAAATCGTAAAAGACTCCGACTGTATCTAATCGTTATATTTCTTTTCCGTGAAACTCCCTTTTATTCAAAAGACCAACTCGTCGGAAATAGTTTTACCCCAGTATTTTACAAGTGTCCGGAGGTTCCGGTCTTCTATGACATGTGTTGTAGTAAGCACCCTTTCCAAACGTCCTCTTTAGGACCAAAGCTATTCCCGTTTTGACGACCTTACAAACCCGACTGAAACACACTGGAACGTAGAAAGTAAAGGGAGATACATATTCCGTTCCATACTTTCATGGAAAATTTTTATTTCGATAACCCGGAGCGAGTGACTTCGTCGAACCAGAGGGACACAGTTAGTAAGAGAGAGAGGTAGAGGGAGAGAAAAAGTCCGACTAGGGAACCTCGTATCTCCGAGGGACACAAGTGAGTAGACGGACCCAAAGATTCTGGACTTGCCCTTCTGCAAGAGGCAGAAGTGAGGGAGCCCTCTGGCCCTCCCGTGGACACCGGAGGCACTTGTCCCGTTTGAAGAACAGAGTCTCAAAATAACCGAAAGATACATTTGGTTCCTTATAGTCGGAGAAAGAGAGGAGATAAAAGAATAGAAGTTGTAAGAAAGGAATAGAGAGAGATTTAGTTATCGGCTGTGGCAAAAAGGAAACCTAAAGGGACCTAGGACGCCCCCGACCTGGGACCGTTACATCTCGGGATCTTCCGTCTTCACTCTGACTTCGGTCTTCCGTGACGAGAGGACCACCTTCGGGCCCAGACACCTGTAGGGGACCCGTCGAACTGAAGGGCGAGTAGTAGGACTGTGGTGTCGGGTACCTCTGACGTTTCCAAGGCGGGTGCCAGGAAAAAGAGGGAGAGGAGGTGGCGGGACCAGGTTCGGGCTCCGGAGACAGTGGTGACGGTGCTACGTCGGAGGCACGCCCAGACCTCCACCGAAAGAGGTCGGTACGAGTCCCGTGTAGTTCGGACGCGAATGTCGGAAGACCACCCGAGAGGAGGGGTCGCGACGGGTCGACGGGACGGGTGGGATGGGAGTAGAGTCCCAGAGTGGTGGGAAGGAAGGTGAGGAACTCGTCTCCTTCATACAAGGATGCAGACCCGGACACACGAGAGGGGTGGACTTGTGAAGAAGGACCCCTGAGTCCGTGGACTAGAGAGTCTCTGGAAGGGACTCTTTAGGCGGAGGGGTGAAGTAAATAAAAATGGGGAGTAGTAAAGAGTACCGAAAAGTGAAAGAAGTCAACTTTTAGTCGGTGAATAAGGGACCGGCAGGTCAACAATTCTGAAGTAGAAGGTCACGTCCCCGACACCCAAACGAGGGACCAGTCTCTCAATTCTAGGGTGTACGGTTCCCCGGTTTTTTTTTTTTTTTTTTTTTCGTGCTTTGTCCTCGTTATAACATTATTTAAGTTATTTCTGAATTTTTTTACCATGTGTACTTTTTTAGAAGGTCTTTATTTTAATGACCAAATTACTTATACTAATGATAAATGTCCCGGAGGGGTCACCGCGTTTGTTAGGTGGACGGTTTCGTCCTCGACGTCCTCTACACCCGAACTAGGGACGTAGCCCTTCTGGGGACCTCTTCTCTCACCGTGGAGTGAAGTCGGAAGAACGGCCCTATTAGAGTACCTGTCTCCACCCAATGTCAGGTACCCCAGTTTTTCTCGACCTGTACTGACTTCGCTGAATCGTACGTACGTAATGATTAATGAGCAAATTACTTGTAAACGGGAGACCCTGCGGACGGAACAAGACGTTCGGACGTTGTGGCGACCGTGCCTCTCCATTATCAACGACTCACTCATTTCCTTAGAATCGTCCATTGTACCACTCTAGGAAACTCTTCGGTCGGGTTAAGTGTTTCGCAGCGACCAGTAAATACAAAGCTGTGTGGTCTTGACCCGAAGGGGTCACTGAGTCTACCATTTCTTAGACCGACGTTTCGTCCTTTTGACCCAAGTCGGGAATCCAACCCTTCTAGGGGACTTCGTCCCTTACCGTCGGGTGAGGTCATAAGAACAGACCTCTTAGGGTACCTACCTCCTTGGACTATCCGATGTCAGGTACCCTAACGTTTCTCGACCTGTACTGACTCACTAATTGTGTGTGTGTACACCCGCACGTGTGCGTGCGTGCGTGTACACGCTTAATCAGACGTCAATTGCGTTAGTTACGACCTCGACGGAATCTCGTTTACGAACGTCGACGCGGGACCCAACCTTTGAAACCCGGAGACTTGTCCTAGGCCTTCACGGTGTAAGACTTTGTAGACTTCAGACGAAATACCACACACGACGGATGTGCTCTGATGGGATGAAAGATTTTAGAAGGTAGCCGTAGTAGTAAAAGAGACAACTACATGCAAAGGAGTAGGAACCTCTAGCCGGTCTTAAGGTGGGTGTCCGAGAGTAAAACGGGAACTTCACTACAGACTACACTACGAGTGTGCACCGCTCTTCGAAGGGACGGGAACAGACACAGACACGTAAGTGGAAGACGAAGAGGAGGTCAACCACGGAGAGTTGAGGTCCATGTGTGGACACACCGGGGTGGCGGAGAGGAAAGACGTGAGACTCCGACCGAAGAAGGGTCCCGAGAGGACCGTGCAATGCAGAGGGTGTCATTAATAAATAATGGGAACCTTGTCCAGATCCTCGAAAAGGTCCTTCCTCGTTAGAATTAGTAGAAAGATAGGAATTCCGGATGTCACGTGTACAAACTACTCGTTCATCACTCACTTACGCACTTACTGGTTCACACACCTATTCACTCCCTCACTTACTTACTGGACAGAAGGACCGACAGTACCACAGGGAGACCACCAAGACTGGGTCCTGTTCGTCCCCTTATCTACGCCCACCCGTCGTAGAAGGAAACAGGAAACTCCGACTACGACCTCCGTCGGATGGGTGCAAGTGGGGGTGTGCGGAAGAAGAAACGAGTTCTGGGTCTAAAACCAGTCCAGGGTCCAGGGACTTTCGAGACACTGTGGACGCGTCCGAATCACGAAGGGTCGGAAAGGACTCGGTCTTTCCCAAACCAGACGACCACAAAATGTTCCAAATTTCTAAGAAAAAATCATAAATAAATAAACCGACACGACTCAGAATTAACGCCGTGTACCCTCGAAGTCAGAAACAACCCCGTACGTCCTAAAAATCAACACCGTATGTTTGAGAGTCAACGTCCGTACACCCTAGATCGAGGGACTGATCCTTAGTTTGGACCCGGGGGACCAAACTCCCGTGTCTCAGAACCGGTCACCTGGTGGTCCCTTCAGGAATTTCTAAGAAACCTCTCACCTGTGTTGTGTACCTACGTGTGCGCGCGCGTGTGTGTGTGAGCCCATCTCCTTTCCGTCTTAAAAAACAACGAATTTCGAGGTCTACCCTCTTCCGGAGGTCCGTCCCGGTCAGACCCCCTGGGTCGTGGATCCCCATCTTTTTGTCAGTCGACCTCGACGCCCTCGTCGGACCCACACCGTTCACCCACCCCGATTGATCTAAAGTGTCCGAGGGGTACCTGACCGATTAGACTTACTGAACCGTAATATTTGGGGTCCCGGATCCCGGATGGGGACCAACAGGGCATGCACACCGTGGACCAGTGTCCGGCACTCCGTCTCGGACTATTCCCTTCACCGACCTCACACCTGAACTAGTCGACGAGTTCTTTCACTTTACTGTTCGGAGATTGGTGCCGGAGTTTTCACCCAGTTCTCTCACAAGTTTTGTTTCGAGATAACGTTGACTCGGGAAATTACCCTCAAGGTGTCACTCAATACGTCGGCATTTCGTGGACTCGGCGTCCCTGTCACTCTGCTCCCAGCAAAAAGATGGAGTCCCGCCCTCGAGGTTGGTTGCGGAGGAAGGAGCCCTTGTCGGGCTTTGTGTGTCTCTTTAGTCCCAGGACGGGGTTTCCTCCAAATTTTGTTTACTGAGACCTCTATCCTGCTCCAAGACCTATTTACGTCCAAGAAGACCTCTGTGTCTCCTTGCTGGTTGGGTCTCTCACGACGAGCCAGTCGGTGTAGAGGGGCCACCGAGATTTCTCCCGGCGGGCTTCCGTGCACGCCAGGACCGCGAGCCGGTCGCTCGTGGGAAGTGCACCTGTAAGAGCTCGATTCCTACGAACCCGCTCCCCTCTCAGCGTTAGTGTCTCGTCGTCGTTCGGGCTGGGTCCTCGGGGTCGAGACAGAGTTCGGGAGAGGAGAGTGGCACCAGATCTTGGTTGTTTATTTAACTCTCGCCGGAGGGATGTCTCGACAGGTTCCCGGTCGCCAGTACCGGTGCGGTAGGACGAGTGTCGCGGTTAACAAGAGACTCTGAATTTCCAGGGAAACTACCACGGGTCGTGTTTCCAGGAGTCTATCTACTTTCCGACTGAGAAACAATGAATGTCGAGGTTTGGTCTCGTCCGACGGTCGTCCCGGTGTGTCCGCGAGTGTGGGCACCTGGTCCCTGGTCCGTTGGCAACGACGTCTCCGGTGAGTACACACCGTTCACCCCATCCCAGTGGATCCAAAGAGTCCGAGGGACACCTACCCGATCGAACTCAGTGAAGAACAAAGAAGACCTCAGTTTAGGATCCGAAGGGTAGTGTCAGTGCTACTGGGGTGGTAGGACCGAGAGGGTGACGTCTCGTGGGGGGGGTGGGGGGGTTAGTACCGGAGACTACACACCCTTGACCTGTACACGGTTGACACATGTGTGTTCCCACATGCGTGTGTGGAGAACGCTGGCCGAGGTCCCACGTGTCGACCTACTCTCTGGGACCTTACACCAAACCCAAAGGTTATAAGGTGTCGACCGTGTCCTGACCGGTAACAGTCGTACACGACCCGACACGGTGACCAGTGACCCTCGGGAATTAGGAGGAGGCCCACCTCCTGACCTCGGGTGCTCGGGTGCCGCCCTGACTGAGCCGCCCGACCCGGGAGTCGGGGCTTCGAGACGACAAAGATCGTTGCAACGTGTTTCACCAATGCCCCTCCACACAGGGTCGAGGACCAGGGACCTCACCGATAACAGCATAGACCCCTAGAGTCCTTCCCCGGGAGTCGGTCGCGACCCTCCCGACGACCTACACCCAGTGTGTAGTACTCACGTCCGGGTGAAGACAGTGACCTCCGACACAGTTCAGTAAGACGGAGGAAGGTGGGGGTCTTCGGAGTCAGAGGAGTGAACAGTTCATCTGTGTGAACACCAAGGTGGAGAACCCGACGATTTCCCAAATCGGTCGGAAAGAATGGACCTCGGGTAGGTCCACGCACACACGATTCAGTGACGTCAGTCCAGGTTGAGAAAACACTGAGGTACCTGACATCGGACGGTCCGGGGAGACAGGTACCCTAAAAGGTCTGTTCTTATGACCTCACCCAACGGTACGGGAAGAGGTCCCCTAGAAGGGTCGGGTCCCTGACTTGGTCACAGAGATGTAGAGGACGTAACAATCCCCCTCCCCGGTTCACGTTGGATCATCTTCAGCTCTCCGACCCAAGACGTGAACTGACTCCTGAACCTCCTACAATCCCACGTCTATGCGTCGACACGCTCTACCTCTTACAAGATTTTTCAAGTTCTTGTCTCTGGTCTCACCTTGGTTGAAGTGTCCTCACTCACACCGTGACACTCCAGTACCCATGGACTACCCCTTTGGACCTTTCCCGAGGACTCCAGTCGAACCGTCGTTACAGTACCGAAATCCAGTGTGATCTCTAGTTTAACGGTTATAGGCGACCTAGTACCTTTTTCGTTCTCTCAAGGTCTTTTTGTAGATAAAGACGACATAACTGATACGGTTTCGGAAACTGACACACCTAGTGTTCTTTGACACCTTTGAAGACTTTCTCTCCTCTACCCGTATGGTCTCGTGGACTGGACGGAGAACTTTTTGGATATACGTCCAGTCCTCCGTTGTCAATCTTGACCTGTACCTTGTTGTCTGACCAAGGTTTATCCTTTTCCTCATGCAGTCCGATATATAACAGTGGGACGAATAAATTGAATATACGTCTCATGTAGTACTCTTTACGACCCTACCTTCTTCGTGTTCGACTTTAGTTCTAACGGCCTTCTTTATAGTTGTTGGAGTCTATACGTCTACTGTTGTGGGAATACCGTCTTTCACTTCTCCTTGCTTTTTTTTGGAGAACTACTTTCACTTTCACCTCTCACTTTTTCAACCGGATTTCGAGTTGTAAGTCTTTTGCTTCTAGTACCGTAGAGCAGGGTAGTGAAGTACCCTTTGTCTACCCCTTTGTCACCTTTGTCACAATCTGAAATAGAAAACCCCGAGGTTTTAGTGACATCTACCACTAACGTCGGTACTTTAATTTTCTGCGATTGAGGAACCTTCTTTTCAATACTGGTTGGATCTATCATATAAGTTTTCGTCTCTGTAATGAAACGGTTCTTTCCAGGTAGATCAGTTCCGATACCAAAAAGGTCTCCAGTACATACCTACACTCTCAAGCTGACACTTCTTCCGACTCGTGGTTTCTTAACTACGCAAACTTGACACCACAACCTCTTCTGAGAACTCTCAGGGAACCTGACGTTCCTCTAGGTTGGTCAGGTAAGACTTCCTCTAGTCGGGACCCTAAAGAAACCTTCCTGACTACGATTTCGACTTTGGGGTCATGAAACCGGTGGAGTACACTTCTCAACTGAGTAACCTTTTCTGAGACTACGACCCTCCCTAACCCCCGTCCTCCTCTTCCCCTGCTGTTTCCTACTCTACCGACCTACCGTAGTGACTGAGCAACCTGCACTCAGACTCACTTGAGGTCCTCAACCACTACCTGTCCCTCCGGACCGCACGACACTAAGTACCCCAGCGTTTCTCAACCTGTGCTGACTCGCTGACTTGACTTGACTCGACTCGACTCCCTGTGAAACCGGCCTGTCTGTCCCTCTGAGAGTACCCTTGGGGGTCCGTACGTACAGGATGTCGAACCACTACGTCACCACCCTTAGTCAATGTTCTGGGATTGACACCCGAATGTAGAGTCCCACTGTCCGACTCTAAACCTTTACTCTTCCTCAAACCCCCTCTGGGTCTCGACTAAAGGTCCCCTTCCCTCACCCCTGTTAGATGAAGTTCAGGTCCGGAACCTCGAACGAACTTCTTAGGTTGGACACTGACGTGTCAGACTCCCTGTGTCCTCGACCTCAGTCTAAACTCGGACCTTTCAGGTCACTCCCTCCCTGACCGACCACCGGACGAGGGGACGACCTCGGGTTCATACCCGCCACACCCGACACCCCACATCCCCCGTCCCTAGACCCCCCTACCGTCGATTCCCCCATCCCCCACCCTCACAGTCGCTCACTCCCGGGACCCCACCGGAACGGAGCCCACCCTTCCCCGGTGGGGCTCCCGGACCTTCCTGACCTCCGGTCCGACCGACGGGTCCGAGGGAATCGTTCGTCTCATTCGTTGTCCCGTCTGTCTTTGCGTTGAAAGGAGTGCGTCCCAGACGCTCAGCATCCGCGACGTTTCGGGAACTTAACCCCCCACTTCTCACTTGACTTCCCTGTCTCCTTTTAATTTTACGTCCCTGGAGGGACGACCAGGTCGCCGACTCCGAGACACGAGGGGTGTGTCTCCGGGGCCCAAGCTAAGGACCAGTCCTTCGATCTCGGGTGTGCGACGTTGACTCTGGACTGTGTCGGTTTATTTATCTGTCTGTAATTCTTTTTTTTTAATCTTACGTCGACGAAAAGTTAGCGGAACGTGTTTGCGAGTACTTGCAGTCAGACACCCTTCCCGACCCGAACGATCCTCTATATCTTCGATGAAATAAAGGAAGAAGGAGTGGGACGGGAAGTTTATGGTACGTCTCAGGAAGAGGACTGAGGACCAACTTTAGAGTCGAAGAGAGGAGGGTCGGAACAACAGGTTGTTTTTCTATTGTATTCGTTCGGTGTAACGACGTACAAATTGAGATTGTAAGATCATCGGTGTCATCTTTCTCGTTTTACCCTGTTCATCTCAATTAATTAAAATTGTTACATAAAATAATATTACCTATCACATACTCGGTGGACTACACTTCTCGACTGAGTAACCTTTTCTAGGACTACGACCCTTTCTAACTCCCGTCCTCCTCTTCCCCTACTGTTTCCTGTTCTGACAACCTACCGTAGTGGCTGAGTTACCTGTACTCAAACTCGTTTGAGGTCCTCTACCACTTCCTGTTCTTTCGGACCGTACGACGTCAGGTACCCCACCGTTTCTCAGCCCGTGTCGAATCACTAGCTTGTTGTTCTTATTGTTACATAAAATAAATTGGGTCATATACATTTTATAATAGTAAATTTGTCAATTACATTTTATCCTCTACAAAATGTGAAAAAGGGTATGATTCGGAAACTTTACGTCACAAAAATTTGTGAAATAAAAAAAAATACCAAAAGAACCGACATGTATTCGAAAAATCAAACTACATCAGGGTAGACAATTAAAAACGAAAGTAACGGTTACGGAAACCTCAGGCTAGGTTTTTTGATGACGGTCTTCGTTCCAGTTCCTCGAATGACGGATACTAAAGACGGTCTCCGAAATACCAAAGAAGTAGGTAAAACGGAATCGGAGCACACACACCACACCCCGTCCCTAGGTCGAACCAGGAGAACGTGTATCGAGAGGTCAAAAGGGTCGTGGTCAATAACTTCTCTGACAGGAACGGGACCAAACGTAAGAACGGAGGAAACAACATTTAATTGACTGGTATTTGAATACGTAAATACAGTCCCGAAATACGATAAGACAACTAGGTACACAGACAACGATTTCTTTGGTCTTGTTTACTTGTTTGTGTTTTGAGTATCGGTGTCTTTTGTCTACCCACCAATAGTCTCTCGGGCCCGGATACCCCTCGTGTTTTCCCCGGTCAACACGCCGCTGTCTACCCTCGGTGTGAAGACACCACCAGTGAAACGTCACGTGTGCTTACAGCTAGCCAATACAACATGTGGACTCCGATTATATTACAAGCATAGTCAAAATACAGTTAATTGTTTTACTTCACGTCATACATAAAATGTTAAGGTCTAATAGAAATAAGTCTGACCGGAGTAAAGTTCTCACGTTATCGGAGTAGACTGAGAGTCTATAGTTCCTTACCAAAACAAGGGTCCATAAATTTTTTAGGTCAGGTCAGACCTTGATTTCGACACTAAATAAGTTAAGTTTTCAGGGAAGGGGTGGGACCTGTTTAGACCCGAATTTTTGGTCGTCATCTTCTTCCACACACACAGCCCCTACCCCTCTGATCCACCAGAAGGTGACTATCCACCAGAAAGACGGGGAAACGAGGTAGGGAGCAGGAGACGGGTCCCGATCCCCGGTCCCTACTAATCTCCAGTTCCTGTCTTAGAACCTGTCACAGAGAGACTGTAACATGGACGGTCTCATTGTAGGATCCGACGGAAGAAGGTAGGACTCGAAGATACGACCCCTTGTCAGAGGACACCAAGGGGCTGCGAACGTGAGTCGAGCCCCGACGACCGACAGGAGGCGAGGACCTAAGGGAAACCCCTCCAGTGGAGTGGAGAGGTCCGGAGGGCTCCGGAAGTCTCTACGGGTAAGGACACTGACGGGGTCGCCGGGTGGACGCCCCGTCACGTGTGGACGGTAATGAGAGGGTAAAACGAGGCCCTCGTCGCGGTCGGGAAAGAACGAGAATCTGCGAGGTCCCTGTTTGGACCACGACGAGGGACTACGGGTGAGGGGGCGGGGGCCCCTGGGTGGGTTCAAGAGACCGCTGCGGGAGCTACGGGTAAACAAACCAGGCGCTAGTGACAGGAGGGAATGGGAGATGGAAGTTTCACCTATTGTCTCTTATTATCACCGTCTCGGAGGGCAACGACTTTGGATGTACTAACCTAAAGGACAGAGAGATACCTCTGCGGTTCTGGGGGAATAGTCGGACACTGTAAATGTTTATGTCAGTCCTTCCCACGCGGGCGTGGTTTTATAATTGTAACCGTCAGGGGTCCATATTTGTAAGGTTTCCTAAAAATAAAAACGTAGAACCTTAAAGAATAATATATTTACGGACTTTAAATAATAAAATAATATTAAATTTTTTAGTACTATTACTCTAATATCTTATTATTAATTTAATATTAAATTTAAATAATATTAAAAAACTCTTTTGGTTACTGAGACCCTCAATTCATTCTGTTCTTATACTTATAAATTTCTTTCGTACGTAGATCTCACTTCACGTATAGTTCACAAACACAAGGTCCAGACACGCGTGTACACATTTGTCCTACGACACATAAACCTCTCCTTTCGAAGAGACGAGGGGAGGGACTGAGACAAGACGCAGTAGAGGGTCCGAGGAGCGACCGACGATGACAAAACAATGGAAAAGGTCCCCGTCTTAGACCGGCCTGCAACCTTCCACTACGTTCCTTTCTCCCTAAAAAGAAATTGGAGACGCAGATCGCCAACAACGACGTCGGGTCGTGAGGTCCCCGGAGTCCCCAAGGGGACCTCGTCCCCAGGGGATCGTCGTCGCAGGTGTCGTTACGGAGGACCGCACCGGTGGAAGGGAGAGACGAGGGGACCGTGAACGGGGGACGTCAATATCAGAGACTCAATGGAGAGTAAGGGGAAAAGAGAGAAGTCGGGAAACTTGGTACACGTTACAGTTGATGTCTGACCGTGAACGGTAGGTGGAAATGTTCCTAATTTAGTACACGACGGCGTCGACGACTAAAAGTTGTGGGGGACTTTCCTCAAGTTCCACCTCTCGTCCTTACTCCGTGAGACATGAGGCCCCCTTTTTGACCGTCCTGTCCAGAAGTCTATTAATCTATGAAAGTCCTCGACTAAAATACTCGGGTCAAGAATATAGAGGGGTATAGACAACAACAAGTCAGCGATTCAGCACAGGTTGAGAAACGCTGGGGTACTTGACGTCGTGCGGTCCGAAGGGACAGGAAGTGGTAGAGGGACAGGGTATAGATCTTTTCGAGATTTAGGAAGTACTACTACAAAGAGGACTGATCGTCTTCGAAGTACTCTGATCATCTTTGGAAAGCGTTTTATACACGAACTAACGTACATGAAGGGGAAGTGGTTTTAGTCTATATATGACTATAAAGGAGGGACAGAGAACCCTCGTTAAAGAATCTCGATAGACTCCACGACAGAGGACTGGTATCAGGAGTAAATCGGGGTTTATTTTTAATTGAACGTTGAGAACACGTAAAAAAATTCAACTGTCTTTTTGAAAGGACTCAATTTAGGGTAGAGAAACTTTGTGGATCGTACCGAAGAAAAGAGGCGTGACCTGAGACCGACAAGGCGTCAGTCGGCTCACGAAAGGGTGGTAGTCGGGTACTTCGATGCACTTACGTCGTAGTGCCAGGTGAGACATGGAGGACCGACCGAAGAGGTGACGGGCCCCCCTGGTCCACACACCAACATTGTACCGTGCGGCCGGGATCCGGTCGGCCCGGGACCCGGACGTCGTCGTTCACCGGGGAGTCCGGTCCGGAGGACCACAGACCCGGATTGCAGGAGGGACCCTACGGTGGAGATGGGGGTCACTGTCCCGAGTGGAGACCTCTAGACAGGGTAACTGGACTCTTCGGAAAGTGTAAACCGGAGCCCAGTACGACTGTGGGGTCGACACTGAGGTCTACCAGACGTGACTTCCTGTGGAAACCCTGTAAATTTGGAAGTAGAAGACCTATTCCTTTACTTTAACTGTGTCTTCACCTCTCTTTACTGGACAGGTCCCAATGTGTCCCTGAACTACCTTGTCGGTGACGGTCTAAGGTCCGGAGGATGAAGAACTAGGTTTGGTGAATTTTTTTGTTTTTGTTTTGAATTAAAATCTAGTGACATCTAAGGATACGTCAAAATTCTTATTGTGTTCTCTCTGGGACCACGGGAGACACGTCAGAGGGAGTCCTTAATGTCCAACTTTTGGTAGCATGTCGTAGTGTTGGTCCTATACTGTAACTACGTCTGGGGACCAGTGCAAATCTAAGGGGAAGACAATAAACGAATAACCATACACACACACATAAATCAAGACACGCCAAAATGGTACACAAACAATCACAGAGGCGGTGGTGTCAGTTCTATGTCTTGTAAAGGCGGTGGTGTTCTTAGGGAACACTCACGAAAAAAAATATCGTGTCTCTTGACATAAATTATAGAACATTAGTGACGTCTACCACTGACGTCGGTTCTTTAGTCTTCTGTAAACGAAGAACCGTCCTTTCGATATTGTTTGGATCTGTCACACAACTTTTCGGATCTCTCTGGAATGAGACAGTTGTTTCCAGGCATATCAGTTCCGTTAACAAAAGGGTTACCAGTGTATGCCCACACTCTCGACCTGACCTTTCTTCCGTCTCGTGACTTCTTAACTACGGAAGTTTGACACCACGACTTCTTCTGAGGATTTCTCAGGGAACTCGTCGTTCCTCTAGTTTGGTCAGTTAGAATTCTCTTGAGTTACGATTTATGAACAACCTTCCTGACTACGACTTCGACTTTGAGGTCATAAAAACCGTAGACTACGTTTGTAATCTTTTTAGGGACTACGACTCTTTCTAACTCCCGTCTCCTTTTCTCTCTCAGTTTCGTACTCTACCGACCTACGGTAGCGGTTACGTTACCTGTACTTGAACCCGTTTGAAGTCCTCTACCACTCCCGACGTCAAGTACCCAAGCTTTCTCAGTCTACCCGCTGACTTGTTGTAGTTCTTGTTGTTTATCGGATATTCCCCGAAGGGTCCACCGTGATCACCATTTCTCAGGTGGACGGTTACGTCCTCTGCGTGCTTTATTCCCAGGTCAGGAAGGGACCCAACCCTGTTAGGGGACCTCCTCTCGTGTCGTTGGGTAAGGTCATAAGAACAGAACCTTTAGGGATCCTGTCTCCTGGGACTACCCGAAGTCAGTTTCCATACTAGTATCACAGTGTTCCTCAGTTTGGACTGACTTCGTTGACTGACGCGTACGAACTTCAATGTTACCTTTTCTTAACCTTTTCTTATACATCTATCTCCGAAGGGACCCCCGAGTCTGTCATTTCTTAGGTGGACGTTACGTCCTCTGAGTCCAAGTTAAGGACCCAGTCCTTCTAGGGGACCTCTTCCCTTACCTATGGGTGAGGTCATAAGAACGGATCTCTCAAGGTACCTGTCTCCTCGGACACCCGATGTCAGGTACCCCAGTACTTTCTCAGTCTGTGCTGAATCACTGATTTGGTGTTTTTGTTGTATTACATATACACATATATATGTTTTGGTTAGTGGGACGACATGTGGACTTTGGTTGTGTAAATGTAGTTGATATTTTTTAAAAATTTGTTTTTTATACTAAGAGATTATTTATGAAGATTCACCTGGTTATCTTTGAAACGGAATGATGGAAGATTTAAATCGTGTGAGTAAATGATACTTTGTTTACCAAATGGACTGAATACTCAGGAAATATTGGTGTGAGTGAGGGACTGACGGGGTGGGAGAGGAGTCGGGGATCAGGTGACTAGACAAGAAATAAAGATATTACAACATTAAAATTCTAATGAAAAAATATCTTAGTATACATTATAAACCCCTAAAAATTTTTTGAGTCGTATTAAGAGACTTTTAAATAGGTCCAACAACACACATAATTAATAAAGAAGAAAGATTAATGACTCGTCACAAGGTACCATACCTACATGATGAGAAACATATTGGTCAGTGGGCAACTTCCATAGACCCACCAAAGGTCAAACCCCGACCATGTTTATTTCGACGACACGCGTGAGTACCCGTTTCTAAACACACTTCCATTCGGAAGCAAAGAGACCGTGGTCACGGGTCCTCATGTTAGTGACTTAGTATTTCACTAACGTGTGAATCAAAGTGTCTCACGATTCGGTAAAATGTATGTGAGGGTAGTTGTTACACATTCACTAGGTCAAAAAGGAATAGGAACGGTCGCAAACCACAATCAGTAACAAATTTTAAAATCGGTAGAACTATCCACATGCCCAAATTACTCGTAAAAAGGTGACCACTTACTTCTTTTTGTTGAAACGCACACAAATACCCGGTGAACATATATTAAGGAAAAAAGGAAGTCTAGAAGACAGGTGAAAACTTACGTCAAGACAGAAAAATGATAACTCAATACATCATGCTCAAATACATCAGATCTATGCTTAGGGAATACTCTCTATATTGAACGTTTATGGAAGAGGGTAAGACACTCAACAGTAAAGTGAGAAAGTCATCAACAGGAGTCGTTGAAGGGACCTCCACGTCACCTATTCTTAGACGGACGGTCGTGTCCCCTGTGTCCAAGTTATGGAGCAGGCTCTTCTAGGGTGTACGGAGTCCCGTCGATTCGGGTACACGGTGTCGATCTCTCGAGAACGAGATCTCGGATCGTGACGTTGATGACTCGGGCACCGACGTTGATGACTTCGGGATCGTGCACCTCGGACACGAGCCGCTGTTCTCTTCAGTGACGTTACTCTTCGGGTGATCGGCGTTGATCTCTCATCGGGGACCCGTTGTTGTTTCTGAATCCTGCCAGTTTTCATTCATTTATTTATTTTTATTTTAGGAGACTTCGGATTTACACAAATTATAAATCGGTTAGGTCAAAGAGAGAAAGAAAAAAACGAACATCGAAACCATTGTACAAATTTTGAAGTAACGGAGTAAGTTCCAGTACTTTTAAATGAGGATGTCGAAGGGACCTCCGAGTCTCCAATTTCGCAGACGGACCTTACGCCCTCTGGGTCCAAGCTAGGGACCCAGCCCTTCTAGAGGACCTTTTCCTTTACCGTTGGGTGAGGTCATGAGAACGAACCTCTTAGGGTACCTCCCTCTGCGGATCATCCGATGTCACGTGCCCCAGCGTTTCTCAGCCTGTACTGACTCACTGAAATGAATGAGTGAATACAAAAGAAGATTCTGAAATCGTCAAAATCGAAAATATAAATTCAGAAACTAAGTAAAACACGATTAAAAACATAGGTCACGTTTCATCCCTAAGTTCAAGTAAGGAAACGTACATCTATTTCGAGTTGTAAGTCTTTTGATTCTAGTGTCGGTTCTCCTCGATGGGGTGCAGGCTCCAGTCCCCGTCGACAGATCTCACGGTCCGACGCTGCCACGTCCTTGCCGGCTCTCCTCGATTGGACGTAGGCTCCAGTCACCGCCGGCCCTCCTCGATGGGGCGCAGACTCCAGTCCCCGCCGACCCTCTTCGGTGGTTCGCGGGCTCCGGTCCCGGCCGTCGGTCCTCCTCGTTGGGGTCTTCTCGACCGACACGTCCGTGTCCTCCCGGATCTCCTCGATAGGGTGCAACTTCCAGTCCTTGCCACCACCATTCCTCTATGGGGAGCAGTTTCCGTTCCTCGTCACCGACACGAAACGACTTCGTCGGCACTTCTCTATGGGGTGCGGATTCCATTCTCTTTGGGTTCATTCTACCATCCACAACGTTCTCCCGTAGTCTCCCGTCTGTATGACTTTGGTATGAGGGTCTTTTGATCAGTTAGATTAGTGTGATCCTGGTGTCGGAACAGATTGAGTTACTTTGGTTCGGTACGGGTGTCCCGTTGGGTTCTACCCACACCACCTCTCCAGATTGTCTTACACCAGGTGACCTCTTCCCTTACCGTTCGGTGAAGTCATAAGAACGGAACTCTTGGGGTACTTGTCATATTTTTCCGTTTTACTATCCTATGGTTTTCTCCTTGAGGGGTCCAGTAATCCACGGGTTATACGATGACCTCTAGTCACCTCTTTATTGAGATCTTTCTTACTTCCCTACCTCGGTTTCGTTTTTATTATGGGTCGACACCTACACTGACCACTATCTTCGTTCTAGGCTACGATATTTCTTTTTATAACGTATCCTGGACCTTACAGTCCAGGTACTTAGTTCCGTTTAACCTTCCCCAGTTTGTCTCTACCGTTCCCACTTGTAACTGTAAGATCCTTAGTCGCTTGATTTTACCTGACCTTACCCACTTAAATTGAGTCTACTGGTAATATAGATGATGACGCCCGTCCTTAGGGAGTCTTCTTTATCTCATCGGTAGTACCAGTTGGTCTCTCAGACTTTACGTCATGAACCTACGTTAGAGTTTTTGCTGTCTTACTAGAGACAAGCAGAGGTTCCGTTTGGTAAGTTATAGTACCATTAGGTTCAGATATTGGGTTGGTCATTGCGACTTCTTCGACTTCAACTTGCCAAGATACTTCTGGATGTTCTGGAAAATTTGATTGTGGGTTTTTTCAACAGGAAAAGTAATATCCCTTGACCTTACGTTTTCATCCTTCAGTCCTTTGTGGACCTCATTGTTCGTTTAAACCGGAACCTTACGCCTTACTTCGTCCCGTTTCTGATTATCTCAAAACGGTTCTGTTACGTGACCAGTATCGTTTGTGGGAGAAGGTTTTTGTGTTCTCTTCTGAGATGTGTACAGGTAGTGGTCTACCAGTTGTGGTTTTAGTCTAACTAATATAAGAAACGTCGGTTTCTACCTCTTCGAGATATATCAGTCGTTTTTGTTCTGGTCCTCGACTGACACCGAGTCTAGTACTTGAGGAATAATGGTTTAAGTCTGAATTTAACTTCTTTCATCCCTTTTGACGATCTGGTAAGTCCATACTGGATTTAATTTAGGGAATACTAATATGTCACCTTCACTCTTTATCTAAATTCCCGGATCTAGACTATCTATTCTCACGGACTAGCTGATACTTTACTCCAAGTACTGTAACATGTCCTCTGTCCCTAGTTTTGGTAGGGGTACCTTTTCTTTACGTTTTTTCGTTTTACCGACAGACCCCTCCGGAATGTTTATCGACACTTTTCTTCTCTTCACTTTTCGTTTCCTCTTTTCCTTTCTATATTCGTAGAGTTACGTCTCAAGGTTTCTTATCGTTCCTCTCTATTCTTTCGGAAGAAGTCGCTAGTTACGTGTCTTTATCTCCTTTTATTGTCTTACCCTTTCTGATCTCTAGAGAAGTTCTTTTAATCTCTATGGTTCCCTTGTAAAGTACGTTTCTACCCGAACTATTTCCTGTCTTTACCATACCTGGAGTGTCTTCGTCTTCTATAATTCTTCTCCACCGTTCTTATGTGTCTTGTTGACATGTTTTTTCTAGAAGTGCTGGGTCTATTAGTACTACTACACTAGTGATTAGATCTCGGTCTGTAGAACCTTACACTTCATTTCGCCCGGAATCCTCCGTAGTGATGCTTGTTTCGATCACCTCCACTACCTTAAGGTCAACTCGATAAAGTTTAAGACTTTCTACTACGACACTTTCACGACGTGAGTTATACGGTCGTTCAAACCTTTTGAGTCGTCACCGGTGTCCTGACCTTTTCCAGTCAAAAGTAAGGTTAAGGTTTCTTTCCGTTACGGTTTCTTACGAGTTTGATGGCGTGTTAACGTGAGTAGAGTGTACGATCATTTCATTACGAGTTTTAAGAGGTTCGGTCTGAAGTCGTTATACACTTGGCACTTGAGGGACTACAAGTTCGACCAAAATCTTTTCCGTCTCCTTGGTCTCTAGTTTAACGGTTGTAGGCGACCTAGTAACTTTTTAGTTCTCTCAAGGTCTTTTTGTAGATAAAGACGACATAACTGATACAGTTTCGGAAACTGACACACCTAGTGTTCTTTGACCTTTTAAGCCTTTCTCTACCCTTATGGTCTGGTGGACTGGACGGAGAACTCTTTAGACATACGTCCAGTCCTTCGTTGTCAATCTTGACCTGTACCTTGTTGT